>PVKB01001381.1:0-18540 GCA_004027205.1 Ctenodactylus gundi | reverse complement strand
CTGAACTCTAGAGTCTGATACTTTGAGTTAGAATGTTGGCTCTGTCACTTAGAAAAATAACTAAGTTAACATCACCCTGTCTATAGCTGCATTTACTTCTCTCGCTTTTTTTTTTTTTTTTTTTTTTTTTTTTTTTTTTTTTTTTTTTTTTTTTTTTTTTTTTTTGAGACAGGGTCTTGCTCTGTAGTCCAGGCTGGTCCTGAACTCACCATATAACCCAGACTGGCCTCAAACTCTCAGCAGTCTTCCTGCCTCATCTTTCTTCCTTCTCTGTTATAAACCTGAGTGATCAGATCATTTAAGGCTTCTTTAAAATTATTCTGTAGGCATGAGGAACCTTTACATAATGTTACAGATTGAGAGATGTTGAGAGATGATCTTTGAGAGGGGTTTGAGTGATGTTGTTACAGTTATTCAGAATCACTTTCTACTATATTTTATATTTGCTTGGATCCATTTCTTATTTTTCTTACTAGAAAATAAGCCTCTTGAATCCAGAAAGCATGTCAGATTCACCTCATATGCTATTGTCTCAGTTCTGTTTTAGTGATGTGCTGGTAAAAGTTCAACAACCTGCTGTCCAAAATAGGAAGCGCCTATTTGTAGCCTTTGCCATTTTCCATGGTGTAAATATTCCCACTATGGCTGTTTTCAAGCTATCCACATGACATCAGTTGATTCAAAAAAATTCTTTAAATATCAACAGTAGTTTCTTGGGCAGTGGTATAAGCCAGCTTTAGCCTGTTCCTGAAGACATGAAAAGGAGAATTGTGACAGAATGAATGTGTGAACGCAGAACTAAATTAATAATTTGCATCTGAGAGGCACAAAGTTAAAAGAGCCACTCCACAGTATCCTTTATGGGCTCTTGCAATATTCTTTTCTATTCTTGACCAAGAGCAATTTTGCCAAGCATTTGTACAGCACACCAGTCCTTTGTTTTTTTTCCCCAAGAAAAAGAGAATTTTGATCCCCCAAAATTTGGTACCGTCACACTTTATACATTTCTTCAAACAACTAGTAATGCACACGAGTTGGTAAGAGACATTGGTAAGTTTTATAATAAGGAAATCCATTAACTATGCATATTTTGACATTTCTCAGAACATTTGACTATTAAAATTGTTTTGGCTTGGTAACTAGTAATATCACAAGGAATTGATACCTCTGCAGAGCAAATACTGAAAAACATTGACAGAATTACTTTTTTAATTATATGGAAAATAGTATGTGTCCTCTTCAATCATGAGAAAATATATATTTTTAAACTTGGAATCTCATATACCTTGGATGTTCACCAAAAGAGAAAAATGTATGCAATAAAACTAATAGAGACTATCTGCCAAGGACTGCCATTGCACAATTTTGCAGGATAAATTGTCCCCATTGTACAGATGAGAAAAATGGAGATGGAGGAATTATAATTATCTCCCTAAATGTCACTGTTTATCAGAGGTCAAATTCAGGTCTTTCTGTTTTCAAAGTTAGAATTGTTCTTCAATAATTTATGTAAAAATCATTTTAAAAATATGATCATAGATTCAGTTTAGTCTTCCACCCTATAAAACAGTTTCATTGCTTCCTTGATTCATTTATGTATTCTTTTTGTTTTTGTTTTTTCCCCCCCACAAGGACAGTTTAGAAACTTCTGCATTCTCTGCCAACCCAATTGCAGAACATTGTTTCACGCCCTTTAAACAAGGATACAACAGAGCATCCAGAATAAATTCCTCAACTGTCCTAAAAATCTAACTCTACCTTCTTCTACCTTCTCTCTGTTAATCCAAAATAAAAGCTACTGAGCAAGAAAACAGATAAAGAAGTCTATCCTCCTGGGTGCATTCTTCAATCCTTTCTTGATTTTTGAAATTCCACTATTTATGTGATTTCTGTCTCGTTTTTCTTTGCTCTTTTTTTACAAAAGCTGTAACGTGGCTAACTCACTTTCTGTATACAATCAACAGAATGCTCCTTTTCTCCTTCTTATTCCATCCAGACTCCTCTCTCCTCTCTCTCTCTCTCTCTCTCTCCCTTTGCTACTCATATATCTTTGAAAGACTTTTCTCCAGCAGCTCTCCTCACACCCTCACTTTGCAGGTCATGCTTAAACATATCTAATTATTTTCCTCCCATTCTAATGAACCTCCTTTCATAAGGTCATTTCTGACTTTGTGAATCCTTGGGCAACTCAGCTCAACCATTTATTTCTTCTTGAATCATGGAATTCCTTTTACTTTACAGACAACTCATTTGGATTAGTTTCTTTCTACTTCTTTAGAACGTTGTCTCAACCTCCAATGCAGACTTCTGTTCCTTCAGGTCTTCACTAAATGCTGATCTTGCTCTGATTAATTCCAGTCCTGTGGCATAGCCATGCCAATTGAGTGACTTCATGTGCTATCTTGGGTTCACTTGCAGCACTTATGACACTTACTCTGAATTTATTTCCAGCCCAGAATTTAAGGTTTGAAAATCATATTGAATATTCTACTTAAAATTTCAACTGGAGGAATCTGCAAAGACAGCAACATCTAAATTATTAATAATCTTAAAAGTTCAATATACCCTATCACCTGTGTTCTTTTTGGAAGTAATTTTCCTTCAGCATTCTAAGTCAAAGGGTCCAATAAATGGATAGCCATCCTCACCTTTTATCTCTGTCTGGGATCAAATCAAATCCATGAATATACCTCTTTGATGCATCTGTGTAACACTTCTAAAATCCACCTATTTCTCCTCAACATGCTATAATCCAGCCTTTTTTGATTACACATCAGAAACATCTTTCTACCCAAGCTTCCAGCTTTACTTTATGTCCGTGTGTAATCTGTTACGTATCGCTAGAGATATACTTCTAATACTAAAATGTGATCCCTTCTGTCCTATTATTAAAGATTCTCCAGTGTGGTTTTTTGCTCTGTATTCATAGTACACAAGTTATTCAAAGTATGCGCAGTTACTGAAATCTGTGCAGTTACTGAAATCATTTTATTTCATATTCTCTACACATACTTCCAATAAACACACACACACACACACACACACACACACACACACACACACACACAATTTTTTCTTATCCTGATCAACACTTATTTGTCCTACATGTCTCAACCTAAAAGTAGTTCACTCACGAGAGCCTTCCTTCTTCCGGTTCCTAAGTTCTCCCTTCCATGTGATTTAATATATCCCTGAATTTAGACTAGCATAAAATTTACCAAAGATACTTCGCGAAATCATACAGTCTTTCCTCAATATGCCTGAGTTACACATTTTTGGAAGTGTGCATGAAACTTAAAAATGCTTGAGTAGAACATTTTCTTTAAGAAAGAACAGTAAAGTAATAGGCTCCAGGATTTCTACTTTGTTCTGTAGATGATATATTTTTATTATTCTAGGGTATAGTCATATTATTTAAGTACCCTGTATTCATGTAATTTGCATTCTACACAGTCATATTATGTCAATATTGAATGAAATTCTGGTTCAAATGGCAAACTGACACATATGTTTTTCTAGGTTTCCTTCTGAATCATTAGGAAAATGATAATAATGAAATTCCAATGTATAAATTCATGAGGATGAAGCAAACCAGAAACATGATGAACTGGAAAACAGGCATCAGCAGAACTTTGGAAGACTAAGAGCAAATGAGTAAGTATTGACTGACCTAACAGGCTGGAAAATGCTGAAACTCAAGTGCTTTTTAAAGAAATTCTAAAGAAAAAAAAAAAAAAAAAAAACAAGATCAGTTGCATCATAGAACCCTGGAAAGGCAAAAAACCACTGGAGATACTAGGTAGCTTGGAAAATATAGGGCTCTACACAGGCTGTGAAAAAAACATAAACACAGTGTTAGTCAGGCCGAGCAGGGCAGGCCTGTAATCCCAGGGCTCTGGAAGGCTAAGGGAGGAAGATAAGAAGTTTGAGCCAAGACTGGGCAACTTAGTCACACCTTGTTTCAATAAATAAATAAATAAAAATGGGCTGGGATAGAGATCAATGTGTAGAACCGAGGGTTGATTTTCAGCATCACAAAAAATAAATAATGAATCGGACTCCCAGACACTTGTCTATGCTCTATGTCATTATTCAACTGTTACTTTTTTTTTTTTTTTTGCTTGGGTCACAGAATAAGAAATGATTTACCATAGGAACGCAGCTCATCAAAAACTAAAGTGAGATGCTGTATCGAAAGTAGAGGAAGTAAAAGAACGCTCGGAATGGTGTCTCTGCTCTGCCCGTCCTGACATTCTAGGCAGTAAATGCATGCAGAAGATGGAAGGGTTGGCAATGCTTCCCTCTCTGGGGATCCAGACATGGCCAAAGGAATAAATGCAAGCTATTAACTGTCAAGATTGTCAGTCAAACACCCAGAGCACGACTGCACCTTCATGCAGGGAAAGTGACCAGATAGTGAACCAGCCTCACCAGGAATTCAACGCCAGGGCTTCACTGTTAATTATAAACGGATGGCCTTATGTTCCATTATAGAGGCCAGACTCTGTAGTGGAGAACAAAACTCAATATGTAAAATGATATTCAGAGATTTGTAGTAATGGTTAAAGATATTGTTAAATCCACAAAACAAGAATATAATGCTACAAAGAAGGGAATCTGGGAAGCAAAGAGTTATTGGAAACTAAAATCAAGCGAACATCTCAAAAGTTATTTCAAATTGGATGCAAAATAACATCCAGAAAATATCCCAGAAAGCAGATAAACAAGCAAATGTGCAAAGCGAGACAAAGATGTCATAATATTAATTAGAAAATCTATAAATACTAGTCTGATTTTTAAAAAGGGAAAGAAAATGGAGGAGATGAAATGATTCCATGTGCGTGGATTTTGTACACAAGAATAAAGGGGATAAGTGCAGTGATGTGCATTTTAAACCTCAGCACTTCGAGAGGATAAGCCTGAAGGACCAATTCTGGCCTGGGCAAGTTATGAAGTTCCTGCCTCAACTGTTTCAATAAAATAAAAAGTGCTGGAGGTGTTCCTTCAGTGGCAAAGTATCTCTGATTTCAATTCCCAATGTGTGTGTGTGTGTGTGTGTGTGTGTGTGTGTGTGTGTGAATAAAGTTGTAGCACAGTGAAATCTCTGAAAATTTAGTATGATGGGAGGACTAAGAATTTCAGACAGCGAGAAGGAAGAACAAATTGAGTGTTCATACACAAAACATTAAGGATCAACACGTCCCCGATGGTTCTAACACATCTGACCCAAGAAGAAAAGGGAAGGGGAACAATGTCTTTAATATTAGAAGTAAAAGAATTTCCAGTATCTACTCTCTGGGCTTTTATGGAAACATGACAGCAAAATCAGGCCAGGTTGGTGTGTGTGAGCACTGGAAACCATTACAAGGGAAACTTCTGGATCCTACTGAAATGGGGAACACGACACAAGCAGGTTCAGTGTGTGGTTTAGAATATAAGGGTCTCTTTTCTGGAGATGGGGAAAAAGAATCCTGACGATGACAGTGAAGTCAGCTGCAGGTAAGAATTACCTGAGGAGGTTTGAAGGCTGGTAGATATGGGCCTGAGGATGTGGAATTTTTGAGGCAGATTTCCAAGTCAATGATAGCATGCTAGATAGTAAACAGATAGGGAGATAGGGAGACAGACAGACAGACAGACAGACAGATATAGACAAATAAAGAGAGAGAAACAGAGGGAGAGAGAGAGGCTAGATAGTAAACTGCTTTTCAACCACAATACTAAAAGCTATATTTTCCTGAGAAGTATTTGGAGGCTTTAAAAATAAATCCTCGAACAAATGGATTAGCCAAGCAATTTTCCTCCAAGGGGAGGAAAATTAATACAAAGAGGAGAAATAATGATGACATATTTCACGGCTCAGCTTGAAAGACATTTACGTAGTCTAATAATATAAACACTAAATATTGATTTAATTTAATATAGTTATGATCATGATCAAACTCTCCTGAAAAGTTAAGGAAGATAAATTCATGTGCTTTAGTGCCGGTGCAAGGATGAGCCCCAGGGGTGGGTAGGAGCCGAATTTCCATCAGATATGGAAATGATTATTATCTCAAAGCAAGGACATGGTGCTATGAGGAGGAATAATGAATAAAATCAATGAATAATATTTGAAGCTTAGACCAAAAGCCAATGTGGCGGTTCACATCTGTAGTCCCTCCACTTGGAAGGCTGAGACAGTGGATTGCCATCAGGTTTGAGGACAAAATGGCTACATAGTGAGTTCAGGACCAGCCTGGGCTACAGAGTAGAAAAAAATAAATTTATGTGTACGTTTGTACATATACATGTGTATATGTCACAATTTAGAAAATTGAAAATGTATATCCAAAGAAGCATTTTTAAGGTTTTAAAATTTCTTGATCTGATGAAAGTAATGAAATCAGGAATAAATTGCCAATGAGGGCAAAAGATGGATTCCTTTTGCAAAAAAAACTTACATTTCCATTTAACTTTTAAAAATTGTATGTATTATTTTGATTAACAATAGATCAGTGGAATGGAAAGAGGCAGCTTACATAGATCTTATTCAAGGTTTATGTTATTCTTGAACTGGGTTCTGAGTTCAGCAGTTATGACTCGTTATTTTGTCTTATAATACACATGAAGCTTACTTAGATTGTTTTTAGGCATTAAATCCCTAAAAAGTGTTTTTAATATCTAGCAGTGAGGTAAAAAAAATGCAAAAGAAAATTTGAAAACAGGAAACCTCATATATGTCATTAAAATTTAACAGTGGAAGTAGACAAACTCTGTAGACCAAATTACTTAGGAAGTTGAAATGAGCATCACTTGATCCCAAGAGTTTGAGACTATTCAGGGTAACATGGTATGACCGCGTCTCAACAGCAATAACAACAAGGTATGTCAAAACATTTTGGAAATTGGAATTGAATTTCCCCGAACGTCTCAGGACTGTGGGCTGCAATCTAAAACTAGCTTCGTTTTTTTTGTTTTTGTTTTTGTTTTGCGTAGGAAGTAGGTGAAGTGACAAGCACGGGGGTGTGTGGTAAAGCTACACAGAGTAATAACTGTTCCTTGGGATTAAAAGTGCTCCTGTGAGACCGTGAGCTGTAAGCGCATAAAATCACGGGGGTGGGAGGAAAAGCAAGACTCTGCGCTGCATTTTAAGGGCATCTTTCCTTCTGTCACAGACTCTCGTGAGAGCCAGTTTGGGGTAGTAGGTAGCTTTCATTCTGAAATACACTGATTGAAACAGTGGAAAAGTCGTATCAGCTTAGATTTGCACATCGCTAATATTCTCTTTCTAATGAATGTAAAAGTGAGCCTGGCCTACTCACAGCATCATGCCGATTGTCCCTGGTGGTCTGCAAACTTCCTGGAAACTCTTGTGCACTGCTACTTGCTCGCTGTCACTTGCTGGGCACACTGTGAGGATTAAGCCAACAGCAATTTAATGAATGATTGAACTATAATCTTTATTGATAATGTTTTGCTCTTGATTAAGCTGGAGTTTGGCTACTAAAACATCTATAAATTACGTCCAAGCAGTAGGTTTGTTTATAAATCTGTGTTCCTCTAGAATTATATAACCTCAAAACCATAAAATTTAGAGACAGGAACTTCAGATTACTTCCCCACTCAGAGTTTTATTGACTGTGTCTTTTTGGACAGCCTCTATAGCTCTTTGAGCTTCTATTCTCTCATCCATTTAACAATGATAATAAGATTTTTCTCATAATAGTGTTATGAAGAGGGAATGAGCCAATAAATATGTATTTTATAGACTGTAAAGTAATATATAAACATCAGTTGTATCTCTACTGAAGTCCATTCTGATATGTATTTTCCATGTATGGTACCAATTTTATTCTTCTCCCTACTTCTTTCTCCAAATTGGATTTGTAAGTGAGAAATTTAAGCACAATGCTAGTATTCATGGGCTTTCATTAAGAATCATTAAGACAGAAATTGTCATAAATATTTGTATCTGTCCCCTTGGGTCTAAAAACCTAATAGGTGAATCATTTATATTTTGTCCAAAGTATAATTTCCCTTCCATTTTTCTGATGAACTTATAAAATCATTCATTTGTATTATAAAGTAGTCAGTTAAGATATAGGGAAACACTGAATTATCATTTTTTCTTTTTAAAATTGCCTCTGGTTTTTAACAATTCTATACCACAGAAGACAAAGTTCAATTCAATTTAAGCATCAAAAACTATCATTTTTGAGTTGTAGTTATTTTACATCAGATACGAATGAGTTTTGGTAATATTTCTTTCAGACCAGCTAATGTCTTTTCAAGTGCTGTACAAGTAGACTTTTCTGTTAATGATTTTTAACAAAATGAGATGCAGCAGATTAAAATAATTTTATAGCAATAAAACTGGCATTCAAATTCTGACACAGCCATTTAATTCCCCTGAGACCCACTCTGTCTTCTTCTTTAGGCAAAAAGTGGAGAGCTATTTGTAAGAATTAAGGTTGTGGTATAGGAAATGCCCGGTTGACATTCAAAAAACGTTAGCAATCATTGTCATAAAATCATGTATTTGACATCTGAACCCCTAACCTTCAGATGTCATTCTTGGGCTATGCTTGTATTTATATGCTCGATTGGAAGTGATGGAATGTAGAAAGCAGCTGGTTCACCTGAGAAGGGATTGAGCTGTCCTTGAGGATGTAGCAAGAGCAATAGCTCTAGAAGGAGAGATGCTGTCCTGGATCCACCAGGGGCGACTGCGTCATACATGATCTGAGAGCCGCAGAGGTCAGAATACAGTTAAGTGCCTTATGTGCACCGCAGACGAAGACACAATGAAATCAAGATTATCTGCCCAGCCCCACATACACACCACAGTGGTCTTCAAAGAAGACTGAAGCCTGTCTGAGGACACACTCAGTTTTCTCAAAATGTGAATGCTTTTGGAAATGCTCGTTGGTATTGAAATCTAAGGGAAGCTGTCCCGCTTTCCTTTTTTGGATTTGACTTGGGAGGGTGAGCAGGAGGAAAGAAAGAGAGACAATGAAAAGGGTGCCTCCGAGTGACAGGGGTCTTGTAGAGAAATACACCCCGAGTCTTATTATTTATTTATTTATTTTTTGAGTTGTCGGGCTTGCTATTTGGGGTCCCGCACAAATTGGGAGCTGGGCTCTTCCCAGTTTACCCACAACAAAAATGCTCCCTGATGAAGTCAGTCCATGCGTGTTCCTACCGACACAGGTTGACTTTGGAGTGGGCTCTTAAGGAGGTTTTAATATTTTTTAGGAAAATATTTAAGAAGAAATAAAGGCCTTAGAGACCTTTAAAAAAAAAAACCTGAGTCTCATTTAAGTCTACAGGATTTATCCATGGTGAGGTGAGTGATTTGGCTGTAAGTGCTGTATATAGTGATGAGAAAATGTTCCTGGAGGTGATGTCGTAAAAGAGAAAGAAAGATATACTGAGTATAATAGCACACCCCAAGGGAAATTATCTTCAAGGGATTCTTATAAATCTTGGGCACAATAGTTCCTTCTCTTTGGGGTTTAAGCAATTTAATTCATTTTGTATGGGTGAATGATGAGTGTGGTAAATGCCCAGATAATCTAGTAGTTAATGCATGAATCATAAGGTTCTTAATTTTATTTTTCAGAAGGAGTCAGAAGATGATTTCCCACAAACTCATCCAGCAAAACATGTGTGGGGGGGGGTTGGGGGTGTGTGGGGGGGTTGGGGGTGGGGGGGTGGGGGGTGATAATGGAACTGACGTTCATCTGTCCCCAGGAGCAGAGTCCTTTGTGACCATAATATGTTGTTTCTTTAAGGTCTTTTTTCTCAATCATTTTTTGGGGTATCCTGGGCTATCTTTATCATAAATGACATTTGTTGTTTAGGAAAAAAACAAATAAGCAAGATCTAATAATGTGTATTGCGATTTATTAAATTTAGATGATACTAGGAAAATCGGCATTATTGAAAAAATGTTATTGTTTATTTCTAATTGAAATTCACCATTAAAGATCTGAAGGAGTCCATTCTATCTCTTGCCATACATGCAAATGAACTGATGATCTCAGTTGGGAAGGGTCCGTATAGACATGAGCCCTGAGGTCTTAGATCTAATAAATACAAGAATAGACTTGATATCCTAAAGGAAATACACATGAGCACACACCAAGGATACGGGCACCTCCTAAGAACATAAAAATAAATAATCATTTCAATTAAGTTGCTGATTTTAGGAAAGCAAAAAATGCACCAGAAGTTCTAAGAACACTTCTGCAATTCTTCGTCACTTCTAATCATGTAAAGTAAAAATAAGTAAAAGCATCCTTACTTTGTCAAATAAGAATTTAAGTCTAGAGAGTGGTTGTACCCATACTACAGATGTCTTAAACAGAAACTGGGATCAAATTCCAGTCCTATTGCATTTAAAGGAAAGTCTACTTGTTTGATAAACAAAACTTTTCTTTAAAATTGTATATGTATTACATGAGCTGCCCTTAAGGTTATAAAAACAAGGTCATTATAAAAGAATTCCCAGGAATATCCCAGGTTCTTTGATGACATCATATCTGCTGCTGTTTACTAATAGTTCAGAAATGGACTGGACAGGAGAAAGAGAAAGGAGAGGATAAGAAGGAACAAATATGGGAGATGCAGATATTCCAGCTTGAAGGATGCTCCCCCATCCCGGGGTGTTGGATGAAGTAACACAGAGAAGGACATTATTCGAAGAAAAGATCTTCTTGGAGGTAACCTAAGGTGGGCCCTACTCCATTATGACTGAAATACTCCTCAAGAGAGGAAATTTGTATATATACATATATTATAGCACATATCTACATATATACACAATAATACATTTATGTACACAAGCCAACACTTAATGCATTATATTACTTACTCTATGTTAAATGGATGTGTAAATACACTTATCTATTCACATGCTTCTGTGCACGTACAGACCCTTAAACCCTAGAATGATTCTCAGTAGCATAGTAAACACTCAACAAGGTTTAGCTATTTTTTATTCTAGTCACTTAGGGCAGAGTCTTTGCTCAGTCTGTCGCCGATTCCGGCGTGCGTGTTGTTTTTGATGCATACTGCATGTGGCAGTCAACGTGAACGGAATACATACCTTTTTAAATTCCTTGCAACAACTTTCAAAAACCTTAAGTCAGTAAGTCAGTGAGAGGGGAGCTGTCCGTGGATGATCCACAATTATCTAGAACTCCTAGGAGGAAGATGATAAGACTACTTATGACATGTCTCCTAACTTCAAAATCAATCTATTATATAGTTCTTAAAATCCTCTTTTTTATTACTGGCTGGCAACAGAAGGAATTTAAATGACATTTCACAGGGTCCTTTTGCAATTCTTAATTATGCATGGCTCTGTGTTGTACAAGTTCAGAGAGTTAGCTTTCTTGAACTTGATTCTGCAGCTGGCATTCCAAAGGTAGATATATAATGACTCCAAATCCTAACTTCTAGTTTCATTTTGGTCCAGTTGACTATTTAGTTTCTGATCCCCATGAAAGGTTAGTTATAAGCATGTGGTTTCTACCACTAGAGCACTTTATCTGGTAAGCAAAATATCTGTAGATGACAAGAAGCCAAGATCTTGTGATATTTCAGGGGATAAGAATTTGTAGAAACTCAAGCTAAAATTGTGCTGTTAACCACTCCCATTACACACCGTTATCATCCAAAGCCAAGGGGTATAAAACTCGGTAAATTTAAAGACAACAAAATCATGTTGTAATTTGTGAAAGCACTAGAAAAGCCCTCAGAAAAATAGTGGCTAATTTATTTTATCTATCATTAATACATAAACTAATATATTCATGTTATATTTTTGAAAGGACTCCTGGGTAATTTTTCATGCCAAAAGTTAGCCAATAGCTTACACATGTCCTCAGTCAAAAATAAAAAAGAGAAAAAAGCAGGTTTTAGAATATTCTGAACATATACGGAATCATTTTTACCTATTCTCTTGGATCTAGAATCTTGCACAACTTCAGAGTTGAAATTGCTGTGGTTTTTGTTTGTTTGTTTGTCTGCTTATTTGTTTTGAATCAGGGTCTTCCTCTGTAATCTAAGCACATCCTGAACTCACTATGTTGCCCATGCTGGTCTCAAATACAGAGCAGTTCGCATGCCTCTATCCCCAGAGTGCTGAGATTATAGGAGTAGGCCACCGTGCCCAGTTTAGGTGGTGCTGGAGAATCCAAACCAGGGCTTTACGCCTTCTGGGCAATCACTCTAACTGCTGAGCCATGCTCACAACCCCTGCTTCTCATTTTTAAACTATCTATGTATTCCTTGAAGTCTAACCTTTACCAGGACAATACAAAAAAATCTGCAATGAAATATGAAAGGTTCTCTGTGAATTGTAGGTATAATTTGCCCAAAATGGATCAAGAGTCCTCATTTACTCGTGACAGCTTACCTAAATTAGTGCTCACAACCCCTTCAAAGAGATATCAACCACTCCAATTTACAGAGACATCCAACAGGATCAGACAAGTTATGTGATCATGTGCAGTCACCCCTTTGACATCCCATGGTCAAGGGGCTGCAGGAATAGCAATTAAAGCTCTTGCCAAGCAAACAAAAAGCTCTGAGTTAGATTCCCCAGCATCACATAAGCTGGGCAAGGCTGCTCATACCTGAAATCGCACCACTCAAGAGGTAGAGACAAGGAAATTTGCCATGTGTGTTTGAGGCCAGCCTGGGATACATAGTAATCTCAGAACCAGACTGGAATACAGAGTCTTAAAAAAAAAAGGAAATGCTCAAGAAGAGATTAAAAAAAAAAAAACCACTTAAATTTTGTTTCCTAAATCCTCATCCTTTTCTTAGGCTGTCAACTGTCTTAATCAAAATCATTAACAGAGTAAACAGAGTAAATAAAATGTGAAATACATGGATGATGATATGTGAAGTACAATGTCAAATAATAGAAAATAAATAGAGCTAGAAAATTAAGGAAGATGAGAGAATATTTTCAAAATGTTGAAATAATTGGCAGGTGCTTTGTACTATGTACTCTGCAAAAGAATGTTTAAATAATGAAACTGAAGTAAAAACTCTATTATACACTGAATTAATTATGAATAACTTCGCATAAAAGTCATTGCTAAAGAATGTAATTATGAAAAAAAATGTAAATAAAAAATTCCAAAAGCAAAGTCTGTGATGTAAAAAAAGAGTACTACACATTTACGTATATGCAGACAAACATTAGCTGCATAAAAAACAACTAATAGTGTCAAAATCAAGATTAAAAACCAAAAGCAATTCAAGATGTAACTTAAACCTCAGACAAAAACAACACATTATTAAGGAGAAGTGAGAAGAAAAAGCATTTTAAAGTTCATGTGTTGTTCATCATGGGAATAAGGATTTTGATTAACTGAGAACTTTGTTAATTGTGTATGTCATTTTAACATAACCACTGAAAACACCAGAAGGGGGAGAATAAATGTGTGCACATGTGTTCAAAGCCCCTAAACCAAACAAACAAGCAAACAATGAAAACTACAAAAATAAGAGAGGAGGATTCCCAGACCAGAACAAATATGAAAGGGGAAAAGAAGAGGGATTCCCACTGGAAGCCTAGGGAAGTAGCATTTCCGTTCAAGAGAAATGATTGCTTCGATGTGACAGAATATTGACCAACATACCTTCTAACCAAAGGACTCTGTACAGAGGAGCTTCCCAGGTGTCTTTGTTGATGGGCATTGGGGGGTGGGGGGAGGGAATCCTCCAAGAATTCACATCTTTAAAAATATTTCCCACTTTTATTGGTATGCATATGTAATATAAAATAGCCTCTTCGGGGCTGGAGGAATGGCACAGCAGTTAAAAGCACTTTCTTAGCAAGTGCAAGGTTCTGAGTTTGATTCCCTAGCAACACAGAAATCTGGGCATGGTGGTGTGTGTCTGTAATCCCAGGACTAGGGAGGCTGGGGCAGGAAGATTGCCAAGTCCAAGGCTAGCCTGGGCTACATAGTGAGGTCAGGACCAGCCTGGGCTACAGAGCAAGACCCTGTATCAAAAAAAAAAAAAAAAAAATGGTTGCATTAGACATTTAGACATTATATGCCAATCTCTAAGAGAGTTTAAGAAAGAAAAAAGGAGATTTTGTGTCCATTTTCACAAGGTCACTCTTCACATTAATGAAATGGGTTTCTTGGCTTAAAAATTCAAAGGCTGGATCTTGGTACATTGAGTTAATGAATGGGAGTCTAACAATATCGCATGGGGCACAGTTCCTCCTGGACTCTTCTGTTGACCTCCAAGCTACAGTCGTTTGCTACATTTCTCATTATTTCTCATTTTATCAGATCTAGATAGAAGAGATCTCTCAGGTACAACTCGAAGCTATCTAACACTAATCTTAGGAGTTGCAAACATTCACGTAATTAGCCTCATCAGAATGTATTTTCTTGTTGGAGGCTGAAAAAGTCTAATCTCCCCCAACCATTACTTCCTATCAAAATGCAGGACTAATTAGTATTTGCTTCTGAAAATTTTGATTTTAAAAATTATTTGGGATATTTGCTTAGCCAGTCCTTTATTTCTTTGTTGTTGTGTTCGCTTTCTTTCAGCTCCCACGTGTACTCATTCACACATTCATGTATCAATGTACCCGACTCTTATTGAATCGATTATCAACTCACTGATGACACTTTCACAGGCTTGATTGCTCACCCATGCGTTCACTTCCTCACCTTGCCTGTCATGATGTGTCACTCGTTGGGTCCCTCGTTCAGGTGTTCGTTCACTCGTGCATTTGCTCGTTCATTTAAATCACATAGACAAGCAAAAATCTGAGTTAAAGTCTAAGTCAGAGAGTGTAAATACATTCATAATTCCTTTACAGAACCCTTGAATTAATCACTTTGTTTCTTCCAAGTTCTCATATGCATCAATAAATGCATTGCCAAGTCCATTCTTCTCCTACCACAAGAAACTCAAATCTTTGGTTCTGTACAGAAGGTCAAAAAATACAGCAGCATCTAGATTCTACTCCAGCTAGTCTTATAAACGTATTTTGCTGCTTTGGTCAGACCTCGATCAGCCCCAAAACTTTCATCCACTTTGAAGCCTTTGAGAAATCCTCCTACACCCGTCTCAAATGAATTTGTCTTAATCATGACTTCAACATTTTTATAATCCTTAAATTCTAGTATTTCCTTGCATTTTAATTGGTCTGTGCCGTAAGAATTTTCATCCTCCCTCCTAATTTTTGATTATAATTTTGTGTTATAACTCAGCACATCTGACTACTGATTGCTTAAACTTAAGGACTGTACTTTGAAAGTATAAAGTATTTCTTAATAAATGACTTGTCATTATTTAAAATTATTTAAGATAGTAGCAAATAGTTGATATTTAGTTAAGTGTCTGAGCAGTTGGTGTGTTGTCAGATTTAATGAATGTTCACCAACAGACATAAATGTGGAATGTGCTCTTAACTGAGTAGTTGCAAAGCCCCAGAAAGGCAGAACATATGGGATAACTTCTTCCTTTCAAAGGTGAAGTTGCTGAAAAAGATTCATAACAGACATGATTATTTCAACTTTGCATTGGATATAAATAAGGTTTTCCCTAAAATTGTGTGTGTGTGTGTGTGTTTGTGTGTGTGTGTGTGTGTTTCTCAACCAATGAAAGAACACTTGCAAAAATACAGAAGTGTTACAAAAAGGAGTTTCGTTATGATTAGATCACAGAATACAGGGGATTGGAAATGGAAGTGGGAGAAGGGAGGATAAAGAAAGTGGCAAGAAGGACAGAGACCGTATCGCACAGCATGATCCGTGTCACAGAGTTTGGGTCTACTTCTCAGAGTAACGAATGGTGAAGAAACCATATGAAACTAGGCGGAATAGTTGAACTTTTATGGTAGAGAGTAGCGGTTCACTTATGATGGGGAACACACATGACTTAGAAGAAAGAAGAAATCAAATTATAGTATAAAAATAGATTGCCGTGTTCGCTTACCTATTAGGAACCATTGTAAGAATATATAAAAACAATTTAATGTAACATTTTTGAGCCATGTTCATATCTAAGGACTACATTTACATTTCAATTAAAAATATAAGACCCACACCTTCTGTGTGTCTATACTATCTATATCTGTTCCCCTCTCTCTCTCTCTCTGCACACACACGTATATGTATGAATATGCATGTATATATTCAGAACATATTCACACACCCAAACACACACACACACACACACACACACACATATGTGTGTGTGTGTGTGTGTGTGTGTGTGTAAAGGATATGCAACATATCCTATCAGTTTCACCCACTATATCATGCTTTTTAAATATGTCACTGTCTATTTATCACCAGTGTCATTGTCTGGCTGAGAAGGCTACTATCCTCACTCTGAGTTGTATCCCCAACCCTTTTTATTGTTTATTTGAGGCAGGGTCTTGCTAAGTTGCCAACTTTCCAAAGCTGGTCTTTAACTTGCTTAATGTCCCAAAGTGTGGAGACTGGAGGCCAGCATCGTGGGGTGTGGCTTCTCAGGATTTTGTTATGTTGAAATTTAACCTTTACCATGAAATATTAAGATGGTAGAAACTTAATTAAGCTTCTTGGCATTTAAAGGTGGGGTCGTTAAGGACATGATTAAGATTATGTGCGGTCATTAGGATGGATCCCTCATGATTGAATACTAATGACTTCATAAGAAGAGTGTAAAAGAGCAGAAGGTGCAAGACCACATGCACCCTGTCGCCTGCCATGAGGTTCCCCTGCCACCTCAGGACCCTGCCAGTGTGGAGACTTTGACTTGATCCAGCTTTTGATGTTTGGATTTTGTCCAAAAATCTGAGCTTAATAAATACTTTTCCTTTATAAAGAGAGGCTGCCTCAGGTATTCTACTTGAATAATGAAAAAGATACAGCCAGAAATCTAAATGGCTTCTTTACTATTTGATTTTTTCTAATCCTTGCTTATTAGTTACAGCATTAAATGTGCCCACTACAGTGTGAACATGACCTCATGGTGCCATCTCAGAACATTCCGCCAGCAGTGTTTTCTTTGATTATTTGATTGCTGAGTGTTTAGAAGCAGATCGAATGATCCAAATCAGAATGTCTTCCTAATAGTCCATAGGAAAAAAAAAAAGATTCCCTCCTTAATGCCATTGTGATACGGTATAAAAACGTCCTTATTTATTTCTTTATGTTGGCTAATATGTTGCATTATTTGAGCCTTCTTATGCAGTCTAGTATTGTAACTCAGTGAATGTTGACAGTGTATAATAGTTGAAGGAGGTTAACAGTGCTCTGGTACTTAAAATATTATGCTGATAGTCATGGTGTGCACGTCTATTTTTTTCTCACTAATTCTCTCCACCTTCAACATAGAAAATGCATTTTAGTTTCTTAAGTCACTGGAACGGTGTAAAATGTCTTCTTCACCAGAAACTCCCCCTTTGATTGTATTAATGAAAAAAGTTAAACGAACAACAGAAAAATTTTAAATGAATGAATCAAAATGTAGAAAGCCTTCAGGTTCAACTAAGGTAGAAATCAATAGCTTGTGTTCTGGTGTTTTGCAGCATTGATGTTTTTCCACCTTTATGTAAATGGACAGAAGTTCTTTTGTTTACTCTTATGTATCTATTATGAGTTTCATATTATAAATATGATATGATGGATTTAATATCAATAAGAATGTATGGATAAATACCTAGGGAGAAATTGACTCACAGTGTGTCCAACTATGTGGCTAGAAAGTGATTTAGCTGGAAGATCACTGGGGTCAATTCTGGAAGAGCCAAGAAAACTGTTTTCCCTCTACTCGACATTTTCTGGTTGAATCCACTGAGAGCTCCTTGGGCCAATCCCAGATAGGTTTACTGAGGATTCTCACATGCAGATTAGGTGGGAAAAACCTTCACAGACTGGAGATAATGACCTGCGAAAACATATCAGTGAACTGGACACTTCTTCAGATCCAATGGGGAAGATGGAAGCCAAGAACGAAATGAGAATAAAGAGCTGGAAATACTAACAAAACATGAGAGAGGGGATTGGAATGGTTGTAGGGATAAGCAATTCTGTAGGAGAGGAGCACAGTTAAAAAATTGGGAGAAAAAAATAAAATTGAGCATGGAGTATGAAAACTGCATGAATGCATATATTCTCAGTAGATACTTCACTTTAGAGATGATATTGGTTGGAAAGTGACTGATTTGTGAGAATGAGTTAGTGCAGGATACAGTAAAGAACATCTACCCAATGCTTGCTATGTATAAGATTTTTTATAAGATGTTGGAGACAGAAGAACTGTGGAAAGATGTAAAGGTATGCATTTGCCCTAAATTAACTTTCTAGCACCCATGTGAAGTGGGTACTATTATCTCTCATAAGATAAAAAGAAGTCTAATGAAATCATAAGAGGAGTGTAAAAGACCAGAAGATACAGGACCACATGTACACACCCTGTCTCTTGCCATGAGGTGCTGCCTGCCACCTCTGAACCCTGCCATTGTGGAGAATTTGACCTGAGCCAGCTTAGAGAAGTAATGCCTTGAGTTTAATGTGGGAA